>OY755083.1:18848243-18883150 GCA_963576655.1 Gastrophysa polygoni | reverse complement strand
TTCGCCTGAAACATTTTCTTTCTCCTACGACCACCTATGAAAACAGCGATACCATACGCTGTTTTGTTATTTGGAAAGTAACCCATTCACTACGGTAACAGGAAAGTGGAAAGTAAAACGCGCAAGTGTCGCAGCGATGATCATTGGCGGATGTACGTGGAGTTTTTCAGGGGGACATGAATTAATGGAAATTTGTAACCAAAGTTATAAAATCCATTTGTGACGTGATTCACCACGATTCGAGAATCACACCGTAACCCCGACCGCAATTTGACACTAAGAAGAATTTTGACTCAAGAAGGTGTGTGTTTGAACAGTGCTGTTTAATGCTATTTTTTCCTGGTAAATATTTGTATATAATCGACTTAAGTTATATGTATCGAAAGCTAAATTCACAAGACATCTAACTGTTTAATTACATATTTGATGTCAGTTATCTTGAAAAGTTATTTGATCGGTACTCACGCTGAAACGTAGTCCGAGATGAAATAAACAGAATTACGTGAATGGAATCATCGCACCATTGGCGTATTGAATAAGTTTCTCTGAGGATGGAAGTTTGTAGCTGTTGCTCTAAAGCGGTGAAGCTCATCTACTGTTGAGATGTTGTGTCTGTCACAAATCATTTTATAATGTTTGTGTTAATATCTCTTCGTCTGAAACGAGACTGATCAATTCAAAAAATCAGTTAATTGGCCATGTAGTAGATGTGAACAGATTGGCAATGATATAAATTCCTTGAAAGCAGCTATGATAGCCCTCCAGGATGAAGTGAAGAATGGTAAACCTAATGAAAATGCGTCACTCAATAACATCCAGTTCGAGGAAGTTGTTCAAGAAGTCTTCGAACGACAAAATCGTCGATGTAACTTGCTGGTATTTGGAATGAATGAACAGTCTTCTACTATTTCGAAAGAGGAACGAATAACTACAGAAGAAATAGAGGCAATGAGGTTATTAACTCATATATCACCAGGTATTAGTTCCATCACCAAGATGCACAGATTGGGAAAATTTGATAAGGACAGGAGAACTCCTCGTCCAATTAAAATCAGTTTGAGTAGCCACGAAGAGGTTTTTGAGTTGATTAAAAAGTCCGCCAATCTGAAAAATTCTCCATTTAAACATATTTCCATTTCCTTCGATAAAACCCCAAAACAGCTAGAATTGTACCAGCAAGTCAAACAGGAGCTTCTAGAAAGGAAAAACAACGGAGAAACTAATATAAAAATAAAGCATTTCAATGGCATTCCAAAAATAGTGAATTTTTAAAATCCGCACCCAATTACTCTCTTACATGCTATTACCAAAATGTTCGTGGACTTAACTCCAAAACAAGTGCCTTTCATAATTCGGTTTCTTCTAGAGAAATAGATGTAATGTGCCTAACTGAAACATGGCTCTCCCCTGCTGTGTTTGATGCAGAACTCTTTCCGGACAATTATAATATTCTAAGATGTGACAGACAATTTGGGGAAACAAATACAACAAAGGGAGGGGGGGGGGGCATTGCCATTCGTAGTCACTTGAAATTTAGACCTATAGACCTATCGTTTATTATTTCTACAACAGCAAGCATTGATATAGTAGCTGGAAGAATTCTTGGAAATCATTCTTATTTTATATTAGTTGTTTACATTCCGCCTACAGTTAACAATGGTGATTTTGAAGAGTTTTTCAATAACGTCAGCTTGATGAGCTATCTTAATGAAAAAAATGTTTTGTTTATTGGAGATTTTAATATTCCAATGCTCAATTCTGATGTGAATGATAAGAAAAGTAAGGTTATAATCAACTTCATGGAACTTTTTGAATTGAAGCAATATAATAAAATCACCAATAAAAATAATCGTATGTTAGATCTAGTCTTAATGAAAACTGAATGTGATGTTGAGAGAGATATGGACCCTCTTGTGACCTACAATTCAGGATCAGAACCTCACACACGCATGTCATAAATTTCTCCCATTCTAATGACATATCTAGAAATTACAACTTTAGAAAAGCCAATTTTCCGTTAATGTACCAACTTGTTGCCAACATGGACTGGAGTAATGTATTAGACCAAAATAACGTGAATGTTGCATGTCAGAATCTCAATGATGCACTATATAACATTTTTGATCAAACTGTTCCCCTCAAAATAAATCGAACCAGTAGATACCCTATAATTCACTAATTATAAAAACGATTCAGAAGAAAGAGCAATCTCATAAAAACTACCGAAAATATAAAACATCATCTTATCTTCAGCAATTCAAATCATTAAGAGCTCAAGTAAAAACTCAAATAAACGAAGCATATAAAAACTTTATCAACGACGCTGAGAATAAGATATGCGAAGATCCGACTGCCTTCTGGAGTTTAATTCAAAATAAAAAAGGCAACTCGAGAATACCAGGAGTCATGAAGGACGATCATAATGTTTACAGTGAACCGCAAAAAATAGTCGACGCCTTTGCAAACTATTTCAAGAGTGTCTACCTTATATCTGACATGACCTTAACCAATGCACTCGAAAATATTCCCTGTCATTATCAATGTATCAACATCGAACAAGTGAGTGATAAGGATATCATAGAAGCTACAAAGAAAATGAAGAATAAACTGATTATTGGTCCCGATCAAATACCAAGTTTTTTAGTTAAAGATTGTGTTCAACCCCTACTAATCCCATTACGCCATATCTATAATTTGATATTGAGAACTTCTACCTTTCCCGATGTGTGGAAAATAGCCCGTGTCTGTCCAATTTTTAAAAAAGGCGATAAAACATTGTTAAAAAATTATAGACCAATCTCCGTGCTGAGTAACTTCTCTAAGGTATTTGAAACAATCATGTATGTTTTCCTTTATGACTCGATCAAAAATGTTACATCAGATGATCAACACGGATTTGTAGAAAAAAAGTCTTGTATTACCAACTTGGCGTGCTTATCACAATGTGTTACCGAGGCTCTCGATGGAAAATTACAAGTCGATGTTATTTTCACAGACTTTCAAAAGGCCTTTGACCAAATTGACTTTTACATTCTTCTACATAGGCTAAAGTCATTTGGTTTTTCTGTGAATTTAATTAACTTATTTACAACTTATTTATTTGGTAGAAAGCAATTCGTGGAGTACGAAAGTTTTCAGTCCCCTTTGTATAACCCCAGTTCCGGTGTTCCTCAGGACTCAAATCTAGGACCTCTGTTATTCCTATTATTTATTGATTTTTTTTTTTTTTTTTTATCTGTAGACAACACGAAAGGGAAACCTATGATGTTCGAGGAACATCGTGTTAGCCAGCGGTGGAATTTTGGGAAAGGAGGAAGGTGTTGGAATTTTTCTTGAATGTTTGGAGGTTGTAAACATCAGGAAAGACTTCACTAGGCAAAGAATTCCACAATTTCGCCGTTCTATTGATGAATGATGCTTGGTATAGCGATGTTCGACAGGTCTCGAGCCTGACAGTGTAGGGGTGACCAGCTTGAGCTCGTCTGGTCTGTCTACTAGGAATCGCGCGTAGTGGCATAATAGATGATATTTCCGTTGAGCACCGACCGTGAAAGTACCTATAAAAAAGGCAGAGATCGCCGACCTTTCTACGATGATCTAGAGAGGTCAATGATTTGGTGAGTGTTGTATCATCGACTAGGCGAATAGCTCTCTTCTGAATTGAATCTAAGAGCTTAAGCGTATGTTTGGGGGCTGAGCTCCAAACATGTGAGCAGTACTCCAGGACAGGTCGAATTTGTGCTTTGTAGATCATAAGCAGTTGCTGGGATGTGAAGTATCTCTTTGCACGGAAAAGAAAACCGAGTTTTTGTGAAGCAGTCTTCGCAATGGACCTCACATGATCGTCCCATGAGAGAGCACTGTTGGTGGTGACACCCAGCAAGGATATTGACGACCTCATAGGAACAGTGGTACCCGACATCATCAAATTGGGCATTGTGTGATCAGCCTTCTTGGTGAACATACAAGCTTGAGTTTTAGTTGCATTGAACTGTACTAGATTCTCAGATCCCCATTTCAGAATTCTTGTCAGATCCTCATTTAAAGCATCAACCTGTCTTCGCCTTGCACCTCTGGCCTCATTGGATGATATAGGGGCTCTAGAGGAAAAGGTGGAATGAAGTGTACTGTCATCCGCAAAGCTATGAACTGGGCTAGAGGTCACATTCAACAAATCATTGATGTGGAGCAAAAACAAAGTTGGTGCCAAGACAGAGCCTTGTGGAACACCAGCATCGATCGTCATTGATGATTTAGCAAAAGAAAATTACCTTTTCGAAACTTCTATACGCTGATGACCTGAAGTTATTCAGAGTTGTCAAAGATAATAGAGACTGCAGTAATTTACAAGAAGATGTAGATTTAGTATTCGATTGGTGTCTCCATAATCATCTACAATTGAATATTTCAAAATGTTTCATTATGTCATTCACAAGAAGGAAAGAGATGATAGAGTTTCCTTACCAAATAGATAATATTATCATCAATAGGGTCAGGGATTGGGATTAAGTTTGATTGTGAATTCACATTTTCTCTGCAAATTGAGGAAATTATATCTTCAGCAAATAGGATGATGGGCTTTATTATGAGAAGTACTGAAATACCTGCTGTTCAAACAAACAGGAACGTATCCGCAAAGAGGGATTGATCATTCAATCCTTCCTGAATCGATTCGATGTAACTTCTTTGCACACTCGTATCTTTGGTACAATATCATTTCTCTACAATTTACTGCAAAATAGTATTTCCTGTGCCTCACTTCTACAAAAAATCAACTTTCATACTCCTCGCCTTAATTCTAGAAGTGAGACGACCTTTTATTGTAAGAATATTCGAACAAACGTAATGCGCAGGGCACCAGTGTCGTTAATGTGTTCTAATTATAATTTGATCTGTGATGTATGTGATATCAATGTGAGCACTCTCAAATATATTTTGGAATGTATCATCAATAGATTGTAAACTTCTCCTTTCTTTTTTTTTCTCATTTTAGTTTTTCAACTTTATTTACATGCAAGTATATACATTTATTTATTTATATTTGTCGTTTTGTAATTCGTTATGTTAAATATTATCTTCTAGCATTTCCTGTAGTTGGGTGTATACCTGTTGGAAATAAAGAGCTATCTATCTATCTATTTATCTAACACAAAAGGTTCGTTGTTGTTGCTCAACCTGCAAAGAAGAATATTTCTGTTTCATAGTTGTATTGGATGATGAACGACTCCTATGAAATGCAATTAAGGAACGAATATAGGTAGATTTGGGATGTTTAAGTGTTTGTGAAAACTTTCAATTCAATAAATAACGTATAATGTATATTTACTCTTTATTGAAAACTAGAGAACTAATCAAAGGTTCAGTTCCATATCCAGACTTCAGTTGTTGAACCAATAAGAACTCTAGGAAGGGGGCTAGGAGGGCTATACCCCCGCTGCTGGGATCCGCTAGTGCGATTGATGATATTTCACTATTTCACCACCTGTGAATTTCACTGCTGGTACCATCACATATTATGGTACTTACTATGCGTCTGTTACTCATAACAAGCTCAAAAAATACAAATACAAAAAATACATTTCTCGTTTATGACAATGACAACACACAGATTGTGTGTGTTGTGTATTATGCTCATTTTCATGAAATCGACATAGGTATTATTTATTAAACTATCTAAAAGGTCTCCGCTGGGGCTTTCTCATTTCTGACTGCTGTATTTTAGGTTGCGTGGTAGCTGTCGACAATGAGCGAAACTTTGAATGAATTTCCAATTCGGAGTATTTCGTTAAATTTCAATGAATGATACAATGAATATAGTGGGTGAAAGGTGGAATGATAATGTACTTGATTCAAATATTCATGGTCGTAGAAGAATAGTATACATAACTCGTTGAAAATATATTTCATGAACTCGTTGCATTTGCGCATTCGCCGCTGCACTATTCATGCTGAATATCTGTTCTTATAGAATATGTCATTTCAAACATTAGTAGTATGTAATATACTAATTGTGTCTCCTCAACTATGAATTCGAAATAACGAAAATAACATGGATCAGTTGATATGATAAATTGAATGCATTTGCGAATTCATAAAATTCAGATTCTTTTCAGATTCAGAAAGTATCAAAGTTTTATTATTTTTTCCCAGTAATAATTATCATTTGTCCTCAGCTATGATTCCTGTATGAGTCTGTGCGTATAAGTTAAGACATAGGCAATAAGATAGGAAGTATTTTTAAATGTATCAACAATGGTCCCCACCATACTCTGCGTACTTTGTTCATGATTGTTTAAGATATTTACTTGCGAGTATAATGTCAATGAATGAAGTTGTTTTTCTTGTGGAAATATTCAATTCAGGTCACAAATATTATTATTATTGAATAATTCAACACGAAATACAACTCTCTTCGTTTGATTGATCAGGTACTTATATGTACACAACCATTACAAATTTCATGTTATCGAATATTCTCTGTAGTTCTTGACAGATTTCCGTACAACATTGCCCTGCGTATTTTACTAAATTCAATGCGTATCATTGGGATCTCGTAAACCGTAAGAACCGTAAGACAGAGTCGATCTAATTGTGGCAGAGTTGAGTGATTTGGTGCTTGATAAAATGCTGCTTTGAAATTTGGGAAGTTCCTAATACTTCCGGAGGAATTCGGAGAAGATGGAATTTCTTGATTTTTTTTTCAATTTCTCTTCGAGTTATATGAAGAGATATTTTAAAACAATTGTCTACTCTACACGATGGTTATCATGTTTGAAATCCAATACTCTTCGGCCACCATGATCAACTTTTTTTAAATGCGGCTTTGGAATTTTGATTTGTCACTCTGGCACCTTTCGAGTCGGTCGAAGAAGTTCGAAACTTTCGGAAAAAAATATAAGATATGAGACAACCCCCGAAATGATTTTTGCCATAGGTTTGGCAGCGTTCAGTTATTCACAAGAGTAATCAATAATATTCAATACATTCAAACACCAAATCATGTTGAAATTTGAATTTTCTCTCGTTGGTGAAAACTGAAAAAAGTCAAGATCGACGTTCTGAGTATTTCGAGGAATTTTATTATTCCAACATTCTTTTATGATTGTATTATATCATTTTGCACTACTTTCATTTCACATGTGACAGAACTTTTGAATTATTCCACAACTATGCCACAATTTGACCGACCCTGCAACTCGAGTGTGTTCATCGAATTTCGTCCAGTCTGTACATAAGATAATCAATTCAAAATTATATTTTCCATAAATTGGATATCGAAACGTTTCATGTTCAGTTAAAAACTGGTATTTGAACTCACTCTGAACCCTCCTCTCAAATTCGAATACCAATCCCTTTTGTTGCCTTCTCTCCTCCATGGAATGTCCGGCATTCTCGAGCTGTGTACGTCAGGGAAAACACAAGTTTCTCCTTCAGCCGTCATGTTGCAGTAAACATAGACGGCATCGTCTTTCATCCCGAGGTTAGGATCGATCCAGTACCAACCTAGAAAGCATCGGAAAAATGAATCTCGACAAAATCCAAGACGGATATGATATGATGTACGTTACCATTATCGTAGTGTGGATGCCCGTAGTGCAAGTCTCTGCAAGTCATGGCTGGGTTCTCTTTTGTACCTGTTGGTTTCCGGAATTTCTCCAACTCTTGTCTCATAGAATAAATCGTGCTATACATGTCCAAGAATTTCCTGTTCATGTCATCTTTTGTCGCGTCATCTTCTGAAGGAGTTGTTTCGGTTGTTTTCGATTCCAATTCTTCCTCATAGTCAGATCTGAAACATATCCACAGGTGATGAAGAGGTGATTCAGAGAAGATTCATACAAGGCAGGTTCAATACATGCTCAAATAAATAACTCACAATTGAAATTTGACATAATATCCATCATCTATAATTCACGGCGGAAGTTCTTGAATAACCATGTAATGACGAAAATCATTAAAAGTTGTCGAACTTCACAAATTTCAGAATCCCTTTCTGAACAGTTTCAGAGGAAGGTGTAAGGAAGCTTTTCGTGAATACTCCTGTATACATGGTGGTCCAGGTTATAGTATCAATAATTCATCATCCAATGGATTCAACGTCTATTGAAATTATTTTTCCAAAACGCTTCTTGAGGAAGCCGTTCGAAGAGTTTTAAAAATCTTTTTTTTGCCGTATCTCTCAGGATATTAGAGCGTGTCCACCAAATTTGATACAAGTTATCATAAAATGTGTACCAATAACTTGACGTAAGTAACTTTCGTCAGAATTGACCAGTGGTATAGATACAGGATGTTTCCACATTTTTCCGCCCGCTGTTTTCTAGGCCACTGAATATTTCATCGAATTGACATTTTTTTCAAATTCTCTGTTCAATTCAGAAAAAAAAACTGGGAAATAAGTACTTCCCAGACTTGGCCAGAAAAATACTACATTCTCAAACAAGAATTGTCCGGGAAGTGGTCACTATCCAAGCGGTTTTATAGTTCCTTCATTATAACCATCATCAAAAGAATGGATAATAATCGATTCGTATTCCATTGGAATTTTTCGTACGAAGAATATTCCCACTTAGTCACAATACTCACATCAGTTCTTCGACGCTCCTCCTCCGTCTCGTCACCCCCTTGTCGGGGCTGTTGATTTGGAACAACAGCTCGGGGGGCAGCAGGGGCATCTCAGCCGGCGGCCCTTGGGGACCCTGTGACCCTGGGGGGCCAGGCTCCCCTTTCATGCCCGATGATCCCTCGGCGCCTTTAGGGCCCGGAGGGCCCTCTAAACCTGACAGACCGATCGGCCCATCGTTGCCTTTGGGGCCCGTTGGTCCCACGGGGCCCTGAATAGAAAAATATATAAAAGCGAGTCAAAATTTGCTCAAAAACCTCTCATATCTAGAACTACATATCTATCTATCTATCTGAAACTACTGTAAGTACATAAATCGATTATCGACATACAAAACGCAGGTTTAACTTCAGAACTAGAGGATTCACTGAAATTCATCTATATGAGAAATGGGATAAATATCAATCTATGGAATAAAAACATTCTGGAAGAAGGTATTTCTTCAGAATCGACACGATTCACCGTAGATTTCATTGTGACCGGCAGTACGTTATATGAGTGGAGTTAATTATATGTTCAGAAAAAAAATGTTTGGAAATTGAAAACAGTACCCAGATTTGAAACCAAAGCCACCTACGCAACAAAAGAAGATATTTTCTTATGGTTCTGGCTTCATATAGTACTTATAGTAACTTATAATGCACTTTGAGCGCTTCTCTAATATTTGTACTATATTTGTACTATAATACACAGTGAAATATAGAATCTGCACCAAAAACTAGTAAACATTTCAATCATTCTCAACGAGCAAAGATATCACATATAATGAAGTGGACCAATTTTTGCATTAAAATTGATAAAGTATCATTAGGAAGGCGCCTGACATGTATTATGAGATACGAGTACTATATGAGAGTATACCTTGTTGAGGGTTCTCAGTTGAGAATCACATCATTTGTGAATATTTTGAAAAAGCTAGTAGTTTCGAAAAGTATCACGAAAACTACTTTCCGGGCTCCCATCGAATGGTTTGAAAAGCAATTATTGACCAACCTAGAGAAACCTCCCGTCGTTGGGATTCGTTTGGGATTCCGTCGTGTCCGAATAAGCTAAAGATATATTCCCTCAGATAAGTGGAGAGTTACACAGTGAATGGAAATTGAAATTGAATGGAAATTGAACCGTTCGAAATATG
Source organism: Gastrophysa polygoni (assembly GCA_963576655.1). Taxonomy (NCBI): domain Eukaryota; kingdom Metazoa; phylum Arthropoda; class Insecta; order Coleoptera; family Chrysomelidae; genus Gastrophysa; species Gastrophysa polygoni. The sequence goes on along the minus strand of OY755083.1, from coordinate 18,873,392 downwards.
CATGGGAAACAAAAATTACCAGATTTCTCCTACATGCTCTAGCACCTCGGTGGTAGTCTTCAATGACAGAAACTCAAGAATAAATACTGATTCTGATTCGTGGTCCATAATTCCATTTAAAACATAGTCCGTATTAGAAAGAACTCGTGGTTGGGTGGTTGAGTGTGGCCCTTGTAGGACTAAACTTCAGATTGAAAGTTAAAGCATCACGAATTGAAGGAATTTCAGTATTTCTTGAAATGGAAGCGCTAGAACAACAAGAAGAAAACTGGTATATTTTGTTCTCCTCATATGGTTCGAAAATTACACTTCCGATTTGAAAAGGTCATCTTATATTGAGCCCTGAAATATGCAACTTTTGTCCCATATAAACAATCTCGTATCATTCAGACATTTCCGAGGTACCTATCAATACTTGATTGAATCAGAATGACTACTCAGGGTTTCAGAGCCAAACATTGCAGCCTTTTGGCTCATTGTGGCTTAGATGAAAACGTACCAATAGTGGTATGGCATGAAATATACAACCAGTACACAATATATTGATTTCAAAATTAATTTTTGGACAACTTTCAATTTCTTCATGAACTAATATTGAATGAACAAGAGAAAGTTTTCCGACCACGTGAAGATATACAAAATGTGCTTAGACAGAAAAGATTGCCTGTAGAACAGTATGCTTTGATGAGTATATACATGGTGATTGATTGAAATGACGTTCCTGGCGGACCAGCAGAGGGATCGTTTTGAAAGTTGGAGTGATCGCATGAGCGAATCCGTTCTATCATTCTAGAATAATTTCGATCATGCGGTTTTGCCGCTTCTAACGTCTAATGAACCATTTGAATCAATCACCCTGTATAACTTTAACAAAAAGAACACGAAATAAAGGAAGAACAGTGTGTGTGTGGCACTACATATAACACTGTGGTATTACATGTTGATATAATATTGAACAGATTCGGAGATACGAGCGTTTGAAATGGTTCGAAGTATAATGACTCACCTAGAATCGCTACATGAATACAGTATGTTCGAAATTAATACCCACCATTGTGATATCGATAATTCGAGATGCAGAATATGTTGATTCATGAGAGTCCTAACCAATTCCATTGGTATTTAGATACCGTTTGTAGATCCCAGCTATCGACGATCATTTTTTAGATACACTTGGTGAAAACTGAACTTCTGTTTTTAAAATTCACAGTGGTTAGTTTCGAATTTGGGAAAAAAAATGTCAGTACGATATATTCAACAGGCATTTTTGTTGACTCAATTACCATATTTCCCTTGGGGCCTTCTGGCCCTCTTGCACCCTTTTCCCCTTTGGCTCCACGCTCCCCCTCGTCACCTTTCAGCCCGGTATTGCCGATATCCCCCCTATGACCTTTCATGCCCCTTCTACCGCGATCTCCCTTTTGTCCTCTGAGTCCCTGTTCACCCGGCTTCCCTTGGCTTCCAGGAAGACCAGGTGATCCAGTAGGGCCATTTTCTCCCTAAACAATGACAAAATCATTATTTAACAATCAATTTTGAATAGAATTGAGTTGAATGAATTTTGAACACATTATAATTTTGTCAGCGCCTCGAAAATATAAGAAAGACCAGTTCATGCCAATTTTAAGATATATAATTTGTTCAGTTCTTCTAGAGTTGCGTGCTGAGATCAGTTACGTTGATAATGATATGAAAAAATATTTCACGCCAGTGTTCTTTGAAGATAAAATATCTTTTTAGGCACTTGTCTTCTGAATCCTGTTTGGTACGCCTTCACACTAGTTGAGAAAAACTAAACATGTCAAAGGGGAAACATAATAGGGGCTGACATTTTACCATCAATTGTATTGATATATATTATTCATTTTCTTTACCGCTGTATTGATATATAATTCATTTTCTTTACCGCCGCTCCAGGAGATCCTACGAGTCCTTGAGCTCCCTGAGGTCCTGGAACTCCTTGAACTCCGGGAGTTCCTTGGAGTCCGGGGGCACCTGGGGACCCCTTGTCTCCTTTCTCACCTGGAAGCCCTGTATTTCCTTGTTGTCCGGCAAGTCCTTCCACACCCTGTTGAACATTCATATCTCAGCATCAGAAATAATATAAAAATTGACATTAGGCAAGTGAACATTTTGGGGTAAAAGAGAGAGAATTTTTTTTCAATATTTTTTGTTTCTTGAAGTTTTGTCAAGGGAAGGCATGAAATTGAGCTAGCACAGCTCAGATGAAAATGAAATCAGAATATCAGGAGTACAAATTGAATTGTTTCCGCGGCATCATTTCGTTAACACGTTGAAAAATAACAGGAAGAGAGAATTTGGTGAAAATGTATCGTGATACGTAATTCATTATTAGGTATGCCGATTGAGACTGTACGTACATCAAATCAACGGTAACAAGTTTGATAATGATTAGACTATTTCAGTGCAAATTCTATGTGTTCCTAAGTTGTATTTTCTTGTACTCCGTAACTTTGTAAGTTCTACGTGGACGATTTGAGGCAATACTGTCTATTCAAAGGAGTCGAAAATCCTGTTGAAAAAATGCTCTCAACACATAGGCATATCATGAGGTTCACAAGCATGTCTTATGTTGTATTCAAGATTCAATTCATATTATTCTTGAATCATGAATTTCAAGTAATATATTACTGAGTTATGATAAAAATAATCACCATTCATTCTGGAAATGTGTAATCATACGGATGAATCTACATCATTGGTATATTTTCCAGATTATATTATATTTCATCACCTACTATATGTATATCCAGTATAGAATGTCATTCATGTTGTCATTGATGACAACTGCATTATATTATCTTAAAATTAAAAAAAAAATTGTTACACGTGCGCGATGTGAATTTGTTAAAAGTTCCAGATATGGGGGATGAACAATGTTGGCTAACTTTCCAAATAACTCGAGACCCATGACTAAAATTTAAGTCTTATAATAAATAAATACGCTTATGGAAAATCAACACCTGAACTTTCCTAGGACTACTTGATATCTTCGTTACTTGCGAAACTTATTACTTGAAACTGATGCTTGAATCTACCATGAGTCAAAATGTTTCATAAGTACAACTGCAAATTGTTATCTTGGGACTTGCATGTGGTTCATTTGTTTCGAACAAATGAAACGGGCTATAGATGTCAACGCACTGAAATGCGGGCGATCAGGGCGATCCAGTTTTTTCTCGAAATTTTTCAAAGTGATAGTCAGATATTCATAGAATTTATATCAGATCTTTATCATTCAGTTACTTCGATTTAATATGATTCAATTCATTATTCAATGAAACCTTTGCAATTTGTTTTTTTGATAAGATGTATTGTGATGTATGTAAGATTGTATTGTGGGTCAATTTCAGATCATACCTTCAATTTCATGTTAATTACAGAGTGAAAATGCATGATCAATCATCTGAATCAGTATCAGTACTAGTATTGGAATTAGTAATATGAGAAACAAAAATAGAAACACAAAAAACAAAAAAGAAATATAAGTAAACTACAATATAGTGATTGGCTTGTTTTTGAACTCATTTTTATTTTTCAGGTTTTCAACAGATAGGTAGTATTAGATTAAAGAAATCAGGACCATCATATGTGATTCTGTGCAAGGAAATAGGAATAACCTGCATTGCTGTTCGCTGAGTATGATGGTTACGCATTACGATATACAGTTTTTTGTCCAAATAAAGGCAATAAAACTGTTTGAAATCTAAAACTCCTATTTCGTTATAGGGTTGTTCAGTTCCGTATCTCTTGTTTTTATCGAACAATATCTTCAGAAGAGTCAATTCTGTAACTCCTAAGCAGTGAAGAGAATTTCTGGAAGTCCCACTCCAAACAATATTGCAATAGCGAATATTGGATATATCGTACACCACTATTTAATTCTTTCTATTCAGGATATTTAATTCGTTAAATCAATTTGCGGAGTCTTGTTGTAGTATGATTGATGTTTCAGGTAATCAATTATCAATTCAATCGAATTATCACAAACAGGTACCTACTTTATATTTTCGATTTTATTCATGAATATTTCCATTCACGGGTTGTCCTTTTATTGTGAACGAAAAGGTGATGATTTTTTTGATATTTAAGCAACCTGTGATTTCGAAGGTGTTGTTTCTGCAGAAAAAAAACTTTCATAAATATTCTAAATTGGGAGATCTTTATCACTTCTATCCAGTTGTAATTACAATATACGGAGTTTTTGGACCACTTGCATTGGATGTTTTGGAGAGAATTGAAAGAAATTGGAAGAAGAATGGTGGAATATACTGAAGATCCTAGTGCTCATAGATTGCTGATTCAACGTATTAATTTAGCTCTTCAGAGTGTTGACGCAGCATCAGTTATGAAGGCACTTCCAACACCACCATAAGGAAGTATCCTGTAGTTGCCAGTGTCGGAGTTCACAGCGATGATTTTGCGATTCCTCAAAATCTGTCAAATCTGTCTCCACCCATCTCAAAAATTTCAGTTCTCCAATACATCGAACCTTGGAAGGAAATACAATCTCTCCTTCAAATGGTGAAATGCATTTTCTGAATCAGGCTATGCATAACAACGTCAAGTCTCAATTTTCATAGCAGTTTATTGGTCCATATTGCTATGAAATGGAAGAGTATTCAACTTTATATAACTTTGAGGGCAAATATCTGAACATACAGCCAAGATGTTTGCTGAATCAAAGCAACTGTTGCTAGATTATTTCCATACTCCAAGCACTTATTGGTTGTCCGCCACTTTTTAAGTTGTCTGGACTGTCACAGAATACATTTTCTTATGAGATGAAGAAGCATGATCCTGTAACTGATGCCATGTGTCATTTCGTGCGCTGATTCAAATGTCTGCCAGCAAGTGCCAAGACGAAGGACAGGCGCTTCCTCGACAATAACAGAAAAAAAGAATCGATCACTTTCGTGAACACCGACGTGCCATTCGATCCTTCGTGGATCTACAATTCGTTGGTAGGCATTCGAAACGACCTGTGGTGGAAGGTAGGAAAAAGGATGCCGTAGAGTTTTTCGGGTTCCTGCTCAACGGCCTCAACGATCAGATGCTCGAGCTGATGGAGTCAGTGAAAAATAACATGAGAAAGTATCCCAAATCGATACCGACGACGAGTGGCAGGTGATGGAATCGAAGAAAAACTACAGCACTCTTCAACTGAATATCAAGAAAGTGGAAACTGTTCGGGAGGCATTGGGGATGCTGGGGAAAAAATCAGCTGGAAATACTGACGTCTTCTGAGACGAACCAGGTAGTCGAGGCCTGGCAGCAGGTTATTCTGGACAAACTAACTATCACCCTCATTATCAAGTGCCTTGAGTTCAAGTAAGCTGGTTGCACAAAGATTGTCAAGGCGCTGGAATTTCCCGTCGACCTCGAAATCGATTCCAAGCTGATATCGTCGGATACGAAAACCATTAGAGAGAAGCAGTACAAGTTGTTCGCTGTGGTGTACCACATAGGTGAAGATGCTTCCATGGGCCCCTACATAACGGACGCCTTCCACGTTGGTTATGACGATGACGTCGTTAGGACGGTTTCTGAGGAGCAGGTGCTGAGGCCGCAAGACACGTGAGTGTCATACTTGCTTTTTCACAGCAGGCAGACAATATTGACATCAAATTGTTATGAAAAAACTATCATTAATAAAGAATTTCAGTATATCAATTGTTTTGGGTCATAATATGATTCTGAATCTATTCTGATCAATAGAGAATCACTACAATAGCAATGCATACTTTCATTCAGCCAGCTGAATCTTTTTCTTAGTCCATACACGTTCCGCTTTTGGAATGTTCAATTCCAATTGTCCCCCATGAATGCAATAGCGATATCATCAGCATAGGAGATGAGTTCTCCTTCTATATCGTTCGAGTTATACTTATAGGCTGTTGATAGACAAGAAGATATAAAAGAAAAATGAAGAGACGAGTGATTTCCTCAATTAGTTCACATGACAATTTCATTTTGTGTATTTTTGTAGATATTTCAGCGAGTTATGAAATATAATTCCATATTTCATAGAAGAAAGCGTATTTGAAGTATTTTAGAGATTTTTTCACCATGAGCCTGTATCATAATTTCATTTCCATATGTGGGGTTATCTAGTAGAGAAGAACAATATTATGGTATCAGCCTGTTGACCCCATTATATATGTACTCACCGGTCTTCCAGCGGGACCAACGGGTCCCATCTTTCCGGGCGTTCCCGGCTCTCCCGGATGACCAGCTTCCCCTTGCTTGCCGTCCTCGCCCTCCTTGCCCGGCTCACCCTTCAGCCCCTGCAGACCCGGCGTTCCAGGGGGGCCCGGGAAGCCAGGAGGCCCCGCTGATCCCTTGAGACCCTCAACGCCAGGGCCACCTCTCGGACCCGGCGGTCCCTGCAAACCGGTCTTGCCCTCTTCCCCTTTTTGGCCTGTTGGACCTCGCTCTCCCTAGAATGGAACACAAGGCGAATTGAAATTTATTCATTCAGCGATAATGATGATGAAGAACCTTCAAACGGCGCTCCGATTTGAAATAACCTTTGTGATGAGTCTCACCCTACTACCTGAAGTGCAATTGAAGGAATCTGATCAATCTGTGACATCATTGGATTGGTATTGGTTAATGTGGATGGTGACAGATGCGCTGCGACCTGATTGGATGTACTGTACCCCATCTTCTGCTCATTCCTAGCTGTGCTCGTTTATAGCAGCTCCTCAAGATTCAATTCCCTAAGGAATTTTATGATTTTGATGCGGTCTATTCGTGGTATTCCTTCCACAGTCAGCTAGTATGATTCCAGTATGTTCCATTTTTCGTGATGTACAGCATCGTACTCCCTAAGGATATTATGAGGTGTTTCTGGACTTTCTGCCACAGAATATGCAGGTGCCGTCCTCCTCTTAACCTAGCCTTCCAAGATCTTTTTTATGATTTTGAGGCGGTCTATTCGTGGTATTCCTTCCACAGTCAGCTGGTATGATTCCAGTATGTTCCATTTTTTGTGATGTACAGCATCGTACTCCCTAAGGATATTATGAGGTGTTTCTGGACTTTCTGCCACAGAATATGCAGGTGCCGTCCTCCTCTTAACCTAGCCTTCTAATATCTTTTTTGAGTCTACAGTGCCACGTTAAAGCACTCGGCATTACTCTCAGACTTCTCTTGAATAGGTTAATCAGTTTATTTGATCTTGGTCGCTTGAAATTGCCGAGATCTTTAGCCTGTCGCAGGCCCGGTCTTTGCCATTTGTGTTAATCTCATTGTTTCTTCCGCTTTGTCGAGTTTTTAATGAAACATACAGTCCAGTATGTCCTGGCACCCAGAGGAATCACTTTATTGTTACTGCCTGCTATTCAGCTTGTATAGGAATTCCATTAATATCTTCGTGTTGATGGTAAAAGAGCTCAACGCTTAGATTAGCTATCGGATATCGATTTCCTTGTTCCGGTGTCGAGACTGAAAGCACCTTTCTATAGAATGTTTTTCCGCTTGAAATATGCTATAGGGAACCGGAACAGTTGATAGTGCATCTTCCTCATGAGTACTCCATTTTTGCTTCTGATGAAATTGTGGTATGAATGGACTCGCAAATATCGTTTCCGCAAGAGGAGTGAAATTTTCGGATGAAAAACTTTTGATGTCGCTGGGAAATGGGAATTGAGAAATGGTCGCAATGGTTCGCAATCACTATTATAATTAATATAATATATTTCTGTCTTCGCAATGGTGTCAGCTGCACGGGCATCGGTGAATCTGCATTTAAAAAATATCTGTCTCACGAAGATTGATTGAAGAAAATACGATTCATGAGTTTCCGTTGAATTCAACAACTGATAATGACATAAGATAATGCAGTATCTTATGTTGTATTCGAAGCTGAAAGGAAGTCGTAAATAGATTCGTATTTTCATAACCTCGATAATGGCACCGTATTTCTCAAGATTTCGTTTTCATTAGATGATAGAATGTTTTATGATGAATTTCATCAATCAGCGACTGCGGCAAAAAAATTTCTTGAACTGAAACAAAATAAATCTCTCAAGATTCGCAGACGTTCGGAGACAATTTTCCGATGTTCCTAAGAATAAATCGCGTTGCTTAGGGATGGCCTTTATACTGATTTTCAGTTGTATTCGACGGAATCCTCTGGAATGACCTCAATATAAGCCATTCGAATACGAATGTCGATTATAAAATGGCGATTTCAATGAGAACGGTCCTTTAGTGAATATCAGTTATTGATAGAAATTGATTATATGATTTGAAAATGAACACCAGTAGGCTGCAACACCGTTAACACTTACATCTTTGCCATCTTGTCCTGGGGGTCCTTGCGGTCCCGGTGGTCCATCGTCTCCTTTCATGCCCTGTTTTCCTTCTGGTCCTAAGGGACCTGGTAAACCCTCAGCACCCTTGGGTCCTCTCACCCCTTGCTCCCCTGGAGACCCAGAGGGACCAGGTGGACCCTTCTGACCTGAAAATATGGTGAATCTGAGTAGAACATTTGCGCTTATGAGGAACAACTTGTGAGAGAAAGCTAATTTCAATTCACAAAAATAATTTATGTTGAATGGTGTGACATAACGAAACTGCTTCAATGTACATGATCTATTTGGAATAATCAATTGATGGTTAGTGTGAGAGACTGTGGTCAAAATTTCAAAATCAAGATGAAGATGATCTGCGAAGATTTCATCAAAGCCATATGTTGAAGCCATGAACTTTCCAGTATCATTTCTGGAGAGGTTGTACATTTTTCATCTTTAATAGAATATTGTTTCATCCCTTCGGGTATAAAGCAAAAAAAATACATATTTTAGGTGAAAAGGAGTCGAGAAATTAAATTATATTATACCTATAATATAATAAAGGTGAATGATGTAATTTTACTACCGGGTAACTTTTCGAAATGTTCCGTTCGTTTTAACGGGTCAGAAAATTCTGATGTTGATGCATTCTTAGATAAAGTAACTATTGCACCGACACATTTTACATTTTTTTCAGAGACAGATACGAAATGAAATAATGCTTTGAGAATTTTGTCCATGAACAGCTATTAAATTGGAGCATCAAAAAAATTGCAATTCCATTTAGCGTACTGCATATTGCATATTGCATATTGCTTGCCATTCATATTAATGGAAATACATATTCCGGACTGGTCCACTTCGGATAAAATTTTGAATTTTGAAAAAACATCATCCATGAATAGTGTATAACAATAAAACAATATTCTAGGGTAGGTAGATGAGTGATTAAAGTTGCCTTCTGTATTATTCTCTCCTTTTTCACGATTATATCCTTTTAATAAACGTTCGGTGCACTACTGCAATGTTTAATAGCAGCCCGCATGTTGAAACACCGAACGTTGAGAGCTCTAGTCGACAGGCCTAATCACTGTCATACTGTAAACTGTCGGTGTACTAGTCACTTCGAATTGTTGACAGAAAATATGGTAGTTAACTATTTACATCCTATCTCATATGCTGGTCAAGTATTATTCCAAGATATTTGATTTAATGTACTTTTTCAATTGTTGAGCAATCACACTGTATTGCAGTCGTACATTTGAGGAATTTTATCTCCAGTAATTTTCCAGTATCCAGTAATTTTTATTATCAGAAACTCTTGTGATAAGTTCAAATACGTAGTATCACCGCTTAAAACTCACCTATGTCTCCAATTTCTCCCTTCACTCCCATCGGCCCAGGCAGTCCTTGCGGACCGGTGGGCCCGGCTTGGCCAGGAAGACCTTTCGGGCCTTCTTCCCCTTTAACGCCCCTTCTGCCCATCGCACCGGGCGCACCACGATCACCCTGAGGCCCGACTGCGCCTGGTTCACCTCGAACGCCCTGCGACCCCGGATTTCCGACAGGACCCTGGAAATGTACGTAGTGACAAACTAGAATTCTCCTTGATTTTTGATCAAACTCAGACCATTTCTTCAATATGAGATTTGAGGATTACTGAATAAGTGCGAGTGCACAGTATAACACCCAGCTAACCAGATTCGGTCACAGGAAAGTTATTATCATTGTGAAAAAGCGACTTCGCAATTCTAACACAAAAAATGTACACTAGTAATAACTAGCGAGTGCCTAATATCCGCAACATCATTCTTCGCTAATGAATTGCCAGATTATCACAAATATCATCAGTTTTAGTCACAATTCATAGCAAACATTGAACTTCACATTGTGATAATCATTAACTTGAATGCCTGGTAGTATTTCCACGTTCCTCTGATATGTTCATCGATTATTCATCGACCTTGAATATCTGCTAGAAGAAATTCGGCGTTCGCCGATGTTGAATTAAATCAACAGTAAATTGAAAGTTACACTTTTCAATACTTATGGCAATTCTATCCCGATATTTATCATCTTAGCACCACTCTCCAACGGTTGTTTGTTAGTACTCGATCGAAGTATCATAGGGATTTGAATTTGAATTGTGAATTTTAGCTCACTTTTTATACACTAATTGACTTGAGCCTTCAATCTTCATAATGAAATGATATTTCTTTCAGGTATTCCATATATTCCTAAAGGAAATCAACTATACTACGTAGATTAGTTCAATAAGTATCTACGAGTGTACCTATTTTATCAGATAATGCACTCAAGATACGGAACAAATGGAAGTTTGTGAATTGACTATTCGACTAAAATTAATCGTTATTTCATCCCCCAAAACATCTTCTCATTTATAATGATTTTGATATTCGAACCGTGCCGGGAAATTTCCCACTGAGGACAAGAACGAATGATATTTCTCTGCACCTTTTCGAACTCTATACTCACATCCAAGTAGCATACAATTAACACTCCACAATTCTACCTACTAGTAATTCGTGAATGATAGACCCACTCACTTGAACTTGATTGACTGGGCATCTGCACTGTGAAAACTTCCACACCATATATTAGTGTACATACTCCATACTGAAAGGTGTAAAGTATACCAAGATACTATACCATAGTGGTGAATCGGATAAATTCCGTTTTCTTTGTTTCAACACTTTCGCAGATTCAATTTTGAAACTTAACTCCGTCTGGTGTGGTGTTGATTCCGCAAGTGGTTGAAATAAATGGCGCAAATTGATTTGGCGCCAATAGATATAAATTTGACTCTTGAGCAATTCATTTTGAATGACTATAATTTCCGTCGTTTCGATACGTTTTGAACCAGAATGAGTATTCAATATCTTGTCATTCTGCTCTCGTAATGGAATTGATCATCATTAGGACAGAATAAATAAACAACGGACAGTTCGATATAAATTGTTTTTATGAATCTTAAGTTGATTAAAATTGATTGAAGCCGAAGAGAAGTCAATTTCAAAGTGGTGTGTATCGATATAGACACCACGTGATGTTCATCTAGTGTTGATTGTTCTACTTGCTGGTGAATATAAGCTATGTTGCTACTCCATCTTTGTTTTCATGGATCCGACTTGATTTTGCTATACATTCGATTCCGATTCTAATGATATATTAGTATGGGTTGATGTTCGGAATCAGCGAATATCAAAGCTCATTTCAATGAATTTGAATGCACAAATTCTCGACATTGGGATGGACCATCACGATTAGGAATATTTTACTGACCGCTTCTCCTTGGGACCCTTTGAATCCCTTCTCTCCCGGCGGTCCGACATCACCTTTGTCTCCATCTTCTCCTGGTGAGCCAACTGGACCTGGAGCACCAGGGAGGCCTCTGAGACCAAGAAGACCATCTCTTCCTGCCACTCCTGATCACCAGAGAAAAACAAAAATGAGTAAAATTTCTCTGGAAGCGGAAGAGCGAATAAACTGTAGATTGAAGTCATGACCATACCTGGTGGTCCAGCATCACCTCTCTCTCCTTTAGCCCCACCAGGTCCTATTGATCCCGGGGGACCCTGGCGACCTTCAGGACCTGGTGGTCCATCCTTTCCTGGCTCTCCTTGTTGACCTTTGTCACCAACAGCTCCCGATGAACCCATCGGACCGGTGTCTCCTTTCAGACCGGGCATGCCCTTGGAGAAGGCACAGCAAGAATCAAATATTAGGTACATCATGAAATAGCGGTCATTGATTATCACACATGACGTAAGTTGTAGTTCATTGTGATCATCATCAGAGCCACCGTAACTACCGTCTCTATGGGCTGAACCTCGGGGCGCAAGAGTTTTGGTGCGACAATTTTGCTTGCACTCGAAATTCTGCTAATTATCAGTCAATTTGAAGCGATCAAATGAAGGCACGCAATTTTAGAGAATGCAGCATAGTTATGTGAAAACTATGTAGACGATCTTGATGACAATCTTATCAATTATCATTATCATCACGTTAATTTATGTGAGATGAAATAAGTACATAACAAGCTATACAACAGAGTTAACAAGAAAACTCAGGAGTGATCTGCCAAAACTTAGACTTTTGCAAAATATTGTCAACAGAAAATTAATTATCATGATTTATCATACTCTCTTCTAATCCATATTATCGTATGAAATGATTTGATTGGTTAGTATGTATCAAACTAATATGAAACCATTATTGAGTATTCAAAAATATATTTCAAAAATAATATTCCGAAATTCATCCAACTATCCAGCAGCCCCATTATTTTGAACAAATTCTATATTGAATGTTAGATAATTAATTTTTGAAGCGTCAGTGAATTTCATCAAGAAAAATCCAGCACTAACCAATGGATTATAGAAAATGCAAGAAAGAAGTTGATGACCTCTTTAATGAGCTGTTCTCCTTCATTCTCTCTTTTTTCAATTGAAGAATTTATATTGTCAAGAAACAAATACAACAATTATTATATATAATATTTACAACACGTATATTTTTCACATACAGGTCGAGTATTGTCAGATTGTTGAGAATCGATTTTCTTTGACATATAGTTCATTTGATTGGGTGGATGAATGAATGAATGATTGAACAAATGAATGAACAGAATAAGAATAAGAAATAGATACATGATTTTATTGTACGGGTGGGGCAATATTGCGTCACTCCGATTGCTCGCGACCTATGATAGCCAGAGACATGTTTCAATAACGAATGTGAACTAGACAATAGGGTCTGAATCATAATATGATAATGATAATAATGAATAAATGAATGATAAACAATTGCGGTACATACAGGGTGCATCAAAAAAAATCTAGAGAGCCGAGGACAATTTTTTAAATAGAATGCCTTGTATATTATCATATTTTTTTCAACCTTCCATCCACACATCCAATATCATCAACTTTGTCCCGATTACTATTACGAAACGATTTTTTTGTCAAAATGAAACTTTCAACAGATGCTTTTTTGAAAATTAGCTGATGTCATCATTATCAATTTGTAGGAGTAAATATTGCTACAGGTATTTGCTGGATCACACTTCATATCAGTACAGGGTGGTCAAAAATGATTTTTCAATTCGGAATATTTCTACCATGTGATCTGGAACTGGAATGAGAACATTTCCTTCGAGAATATCCCTATAGCTATTCTGAACCATTTTCGAGTAATTGGACATTTTCACTGATACAAAGATTAAATTTCATCGGTCATTAGTAAAATCCCACTAGAATATAGGCAGAGTGAATTTTTTCATGGCGAGAAATTTGTTCGATGGTGACTAGTGAAATATAATGAATGAAATAATCATCAGTCCCTTTTTTTCCGGAAGCACATCTTCTCGCAGATTTCATGAAAATAGCATGTTTGATTATTGCAGTAAATTCCCTTCATATATAAATGAATTCATACATGAATATGAATACGAATATGAATTCAAATCAAACAAAAACAATTCGCATGCAAAATACTCAAAAGAAATTCAAAATCGAGGAACATGAAAACACGAAATCTATGAAAAATGTTCACATTGTGATTTAAACACATCTATTTCCATAGCTTCCCACATTTATCGACAATCTATGCCGGTTATCGACTTGCCAAAAAGAAATGAGGATTTTCTGTTGCATATTATTATTATTATTATCATTAATAATGAAAATTAAACGTTTTAACGAATCCATTTTGATGAAAAGTTGCCTCATCAAATAAAAAAACTTCATTGAAGAAAGTTGCTCACATACATTCACAGAAATATTTCTCAAAAACGGTACACAAGAATGAGAAATCGAGTAACAGAAGAACTCATGCTATCTCTAATCACACATCGGAATGTGTGTGCATCGGGTGTATCAATGAAAATGAGCAATAACGCACAAACGGTTAGGAATAGGGACATTTGTACAGGAAGTGTTCTCATTCCAATTCTTGATCACATTGTTGAAAAATAAACAGGATGAAACACATTTGAAAAACTCGAGAAGAATCAATTCGAAATATTCCGAACTGAAAAATCATTTTTGACCACCCTGTACGAATATGAAGCGTTGGAATGGATCAGAAATATCCCTCATCTATAGCAAATAGCTTCAGCAATATTCCTTGCTGATATTGAAAGGGAAGGGAATTTTCAAGTATGCATCTGCGAATGGTATTATTATGAAAAAATATCGTAACGTTCTAGTCGTTGAGACATAGTCGATGATATTGGGAGAGTGGATGGAGGTCACTGGAACGTTAAAAGAATATGTTGATATACAAGGCATTCAATTTTCAGTGTGAGGACAAACTTCATCAAGAGATTGAGAAAATTTATTGAACAGGGTGGAAGACATTTTGAAAAGGTTTTATAAGTGTAATCATTGTCGTTTCTTTTGTTTTAAATTTCGATTATCAGGCATCTATCTTGCAAAAATAATTTGAAAAGCACAAATAATCAAGAACCTGTTAGGAATACCATAAAACATGTTGGTATTGTCAGATAGGTTGTTCCATGTAGAATGAGAAGACGAACTAATTTACAGGATGTCCCATTTGGAAAAATTGCATACACTTGAATGGAAGTGTGACAGTGCTGAAATGTTTGAATATATACAGAATATTTTCACAGTTAATGACAAAACACCCCTTCCTCTCAGCTCCAGAGCAAAGTACACAGAATACTAATCCAGAGTTAAAAAGTATTGTATATCTGAAGAATATAAACGGTCTGAAACATTTTATTAGCTCATCTGATGCAGATATCAGAAGTTGATGAGTTCAAGTTCATGGATCATGTATTATATTCATCATGTGTTTATGTTGAAGTGTATGAGAAGGGGCCGCAACGTCAGAAAGTTTTCAAAAATAGCATCATTTTATTTGGAAAGAATGACAGAAGGTTATCAAGCAAATAGTTTTTATGCGTGAGAAAATTAATTCATTCCTAAGAGAAGGTAATGATGAATCATACTTATTGTTGAATTTGTCACTTAAAGTTGTTCAATTCACTGTGATAATTGTTGCAGGTAGTTTCAATGATAGAAATATCAGATGCCTTGCGACGAGATGGATTAGTGAAAATGGCCATTGACGATATTCAGGAAGAGAATGTTGTATAAAAATATCCGTTTCTCATACCAAGACAGATAAGCAGTGCGTTTTCACTGTTAGGTACTAGTATTGATTTCATAGGAATTTACCTCAAATATGCAGTCAAATATCTTGACTCAACACATATTAATAATTGTCGTATATTCTTGAGATACGTAAACGAAAAGTGTTCTCCACGAATTGTCAGCATATACGATTGTGAAAGTGCCCAGTATGATGATATCTAAAGATCACCAAACTTTGAAACATACACGGGTTACTGTTTTCAGAGAAGTTTTGCTATGCTGCTGGCCAATACGAAGCCTTGTATGCCAATACTTTATTTACGAAAATGAGAAAAAAAACCACTCAATTTCTGGCGCTATAGTATATTGTTCGGATATAAATAATTACAATATCGAATGCCAATAGCCATTATTCAGAAACACTGGATGTAGTTGCTTGAACTTCTGGAGTCGTTATAAGTAATGATACAAACTGTAAAATTGATGATTATATTCATCCGAAATAATATAAGTGTGCATATTGTTGTTAATTCAAAAAATGATGCTGAATTCAATGAAAAATAATGACCTCATGCTTCAGTCCTATTTGAAAAATATAAAATTTGAAAGTTCAGTTCAATTTGACGGCTGTTGATATGGGTAATAGTCGGGAAATTTCGCATAGTGTGTTGAGGACGCAAACAATTCTCGTAAGGTTTTTTAGGCACCCATCTTGGAAATCGTTTGTTTCCATTTGAGAAAGTCTTCTTTTACACTGAATGCTCTGTAAATATCTACCCTCTTCGTTCTCATTCAATAACTTCTTATCATCGAGGACACACTAATTTCCTAAGGATGATACAGACTGATTGACTGAAATCATTATGCATTGCTTAAAGTTAAAATAACCAAATCGTCACATTTCGACACTTGAAACAAATAACCAAAGTGATGAAGGAATAAGTGCCATGATATCTTTGTGTTCTTGGTCGCAAGATTTTTCGAATTCAAATTTACGAGAATCAAGAAAAACACGCCAAATTCAAATTGAATCAAGTCAGAAATCTAAGGCAACATTCATAATTATAGTCAATTTCATGATTGGTAGCCAGTTATACTCACCGGCAGTCCGTTATGTCCCCTTTCCCCCGGAAAACCGGGCAGTCCAGTCGGCCCAACCGGTCCAGGACTCCCAGTTGGCCCTGCTGGACCAATCGGTCCTTCTTTCCCCGTCTCTCCCGGCAATCCGATTTCTCCTGGCACTCCAGATGGACCTGGCGCTCCCGGTTCTCCCATGGGACCCGGTTCACCGATGGGGCCTTGCGGACCGATCACACCTGCTGCGCCTGTCGGTCCCGTCTTGCCGGGTTCTCCCTGGAAAAAACGCCTACGTCGTATTCATTCGGGCCAATATGTCGGCATGTTTAGGTAATTATTTGTTTATGATACCGTGGACGAGGTTTTTACTATAAACACTGTAACATTATAACTCTACATCTTGTGTATTGTTTGAGATTTAAGATTGTTGATATCCAAGTGACAGGCTATCAGAGAAGGAAATGGAAAAATCTCGAATTGATCCACTCCAAAAATAGTAGATATCGTTTGGCTGATCTCTAAGCAGAAACTCAGATTTTAGATATGACGCAAAAAAAATTATTATCAATTCACGGAACTGCGTATTGATGGTGATGATCGATGTAGCTTTCTTGAATGTTCAATCTGATGAATGAACCTTTTTCAACAGAATTAGGAAAAATTCAGGTCCGTATTCCAAAAATTACTTGATGATCGGTAAAATAGACCCGGAACGCGTCGAAATCTTAAGGTGTAGCATACCGTCGACAAAGGGCTATTCGAATTTGAGATCCAAATGTTAGCAATTTATTGGATGTATTTGAAAAAATGAAGTTTATGATGTTTGGAACATTTTCGCCTCGATTCAATTTTTAACGTCAGAAAAAAATTAAAACGAACATCCGAAAATTCAGTTTCATGATATCAAAGATTATTCTAAGTCTTGCCCTTCTTTCCTGCAACTTACCTCCCATTCAACCAAATCCGTATTAGTTTCCGACCTTCCTACCCATACTGGCCCTCCTTCTCATGGACACAGTGTTTATAACTAATCTCATAGAAAACATCAATCTTTCTAATAATCAATGGTTTTCTCTTTACAAGGAGTAATGAAGTACCATTGATTTCACACATTCACATGATGTGATTGAACGACGTGAAATAGTGCTGAATGTGTTTTGAATTTAGTAATGAACTCATCACTACTTCAACGAACCGACGTGAGTACACGTTTTTTGTTTTTGTTGTGTTGGTTAACTGAATATTTTGGGTTACGAATGAGGAATTATATTACCTATGTTTGATAATTGTCATTGCAATATTTTGATTGGAAGGATATTGCTATCACATCTTTCATATTTTAGAAAATCATTTTAGCATAATGGTTCCTCCACTAGAGTTGTTTCATTCACAGATTCAGACAATTCGTTCAATTCATACAAAATTTGCACTTTTTTGAAACATCAATGCTTTCAGCTCAACATAGGGCTGCCACCTTTTGGAACCTATAGACCAAAACTATTATCATTATCATACTGGGTTATTTTAAAAATATTGAGAAAAAGTGCGCCGCAGACGAATTTGTTTTTTTTTTTGACAGAGACATAGTATATATAATCCTTATCATGCGTGAACAAGCGTCAAATATCAGAAAACAAATGATAACTCTATTTGCAGTGTGCTGCGGTCCCAGTGAGTATGGCATTGGACTGAGTTAAAAGTATGGTCACTACGGCCCTAAGACGCGTTAAAATTCAGAAAGACGATGGATTGCCTGAATAGGATTTGATGCATTTAATTTTCGCCTTTTGTACATGATATTATCAAAAAAACTTCACACAGGAAGAAATCTAGCGACGTTAAATCGGGTGACCTAGGAGGCCAAGAAACTGCTCCACCTCTGGCAATCCAACGGTGCCCAAACCGCTGATTTCTTCCTGTGTGAAGTCTTTGCTCTACGAAACTCCAGTAGAAACATTGGACGAATTACAGCAGCATTTGAAATCATTCAAAACGAAGATCAAATTTTTAGTCAAGTCCGCCGAAATCATGTGCGACGTTCAAATCGGTGTTTCAGGTTGGAGGAAAACATTCTGAACAATTGGTGTGATTCAGTAGAATTCAATTGTTTTGGCCTTCTCAGTCTGACAGAACAACTGGAAAGTGGACCCACCAGCTAGCTTATTACATCAATCACACCATATAGTGAAGAATATAATAACGATCTTTAAAATACGTGATTAACCACGTACCGGAGGTCCTCTTTCGCCGGGCGGTCCGGCAGCCCCGTCCTTGCCCGCCTGGCCGACCGCTCCGGGCAGGCCGGCGAATCCGCGGGCGCCTTCAGGCCCGGGCAGCCCCGCTTCCCCTTGCGCGCCCGGCGGGCCCGGCTGGCCCGTGTCGCCCTTAGGGCCGGGCAGGCCGTCGGATCCGCGACGGCCGCGCACCCCTCTGAAGCCCCTCGGGCCCGGCTCGCCGCGCTCGCCAGGGACGCCGCTGTGGCCCTGAAATCAAGCAGTTAGTTTAAATCATGATGAAATAAGACTGGTGCGCGTATTCCTATTCAAAACTATTTGGCGTATTATTGTCATAAGTGACGGGAAGTGTGGGTACTATACAACCTAGTGAATTATATTAGATGAACGTTCCTGACTGCTTACTAAAAACGTACGACAGGGGCAGATGACTCATTGATCCTTCCCAAAGGAAGTCATTCAGTCACTTGCCCCTGTCGTATGCCTCTGGCAGAAGCCAGAAATGTTCATCCAACATGATTCAGTGGGATGTATAGTACCTACACTTTCCGCCAAATATACCAATAATACGTCAAATAGTTTCACAGTACTGAGCACAAATAGTTTTCTAGTTTTTTAATAAAACACCCTGTAATTCCGACAGGAAATATAATTTATCTTTATATTTCTAGCTCGAGATTTCATGGTTGGATATTCATATTAAACACCCTGTATATTGTGGCCAATTCCATTTCCATATGCACCTTGTATATCTCATTTTGATATGTCTTATTGTAGATGCTACTGCACGTGACTCATTCAAATCCACAATTCCAACTTTGAGGAAGAATGATGAGAAAAATTCAAGTATTGGGCATATCAGTAGTGTCCAAGTAAGACATCACATGCCTGCAAGTTTGAAATCATAAATACTCCCGTATAATGACAAAATATCAGATCGTTTATATGAATTCATTACGGAAACCGCACTTCGAAAGGTAATATAATACAATATAAATGATGACGTGAAAATACTTCAGACAAATAAATATTTCTTTAGTTCTTCATTCAATTTTTTCACGCTCATCATTTTTTCGAGTTTTGATGGCAATTCATTGAGAAGTATTATTCCATTGTGATATTTAGATCTTTCAGCATTATCAGATTTTGATGGGAGAATACAAATCTGCTTGTCTTGTTGAATGTGGATGTTTGATTGATGATTTTATTTTGAAATTCAAATTACAGTTTTGATAATTGTGTCTCATGGAATGAATGCAAGTGAATACTTTGAATTTGTATGGAATTGAATGTAATGAATACATTTGATAACCCTGTTTTCAAGGATTCCAAGTATTTAGATCGATGATATAGCTGTACCCCAAACAGGAATCAAATATTGAAATTCAGAACAAATCACAAAATAATGGGTTTCAGACATGTCTAATTCTAATTCTGTAACGTACTCCAATTATCGAAAATATATTTTCTAATACTATAATCTATTCATTACTCATATCATTGGATAGATTTGGGTTGATGAGGGTGAGTTCTCTTTTATGTCATTTTGTTTTCCCCTTCCTATCCTAGAAACGACTTTGGGCATTTTTCGATATCAGCTTCCGTTTGTGAAATAAAGCCCATCGTAAGTTTTTATGTTGTCATACCGTATGAGCATATTATTTTGGTTCATCTTGAATCTATACTTTTATTTTTTTCTTGAATGATTGGTAAGAATTAGTGATATACAATAAATGAGTGATATATCTTTGACTACTTTTAGTTGATGTATTGGGAATTTTCGTAGTTCTATACCTCCACTTGAAGCGAGTTTCATATATGCATGTTCTAAGTGATTAAAAGTTTGTTTGTATTCATATAATTATGTGAAATAACACATTGGAAATAGAACTGCTGGATATGCAGTATTCCTGACTCATAAAATAACTTGGGTTACCTAAACCTATTATCCTCCATATTAAATAAGTTACTTCAGATTCAGTAAGAGCGTGTTTGATGTTGAATGGAGCTAAAAGTTTAGATGATATTTCTCGGACCATAGGTATCTGGTACTTTTTGCTCATTGTGGACTTCTTGTTATTTATGTGATTCCATTGCTCACCCTTTCTCCTTTCACACCATCTGGGCCAGACCGTCCGGTAGCACCCTTGTCCCCTTTTTCTCCTGTTGTACCTGGATACCCTATAAGACCTTGAGGGCCTTCCTTTCCTTTCTCACCTGAAGATCCAATTTGACCTACTTCTCCGCGTGGACCATCGAAACCCTAGAAAGAATATCATATGAGCCGAACTTAACTCGAAGGCAACGAAACAAAAAAAAAAAAAAAATCGTCGAGACAATAAAGGTTTGTTTTTTGATTCAAATGTTGGAAATGTATATTTTCTCACGAATGAAAGTTATTATACAGGGTGACCCCTGGAAGCGACAACCTACAAATTCATCATTCAGATGGAACACCCTATTCTATAGTGTCTTTAGGTTAATCGAATTTCTCTTCTGGGTACGGGAAAGTTGAATTTTGAGCGCAGTGACATCTTGAGTAGATCATAAATCTGTCTTTACTACATATAATATACTGTAATATATAATATACTAATATATTGATATAATTATGATATCTTCGATTATATATTTAAAAAACGAGAGAAAATGCCGCAAAATCTAGAAAAGATGAATACCCTGAATAATAGTATTGTTTCTGAATCTGTAATCTATTACGGTCACATATATATATATATATATATATATATATATATACAGGGTGTTCCGATGATCATGTTACAAACTCCTAGGGTAGATAAAACACACGAAAATAAGAAAAAAAGTTCATGTGAACATGGGTCCGGAAACGCTTCTTCACTACTTCGGTACTACTGCAGCTATCGCAACCAATTTTGGAACATGAAATCTAGTTCGTAGGTTCATCAATTTGAGCCTTCCGGATTTTGTCATCTTTAACCAGGGGCGTACAAACCAGGGGGTATCTGGGTAAATTTGACCCTACTCCTCTTAGGCTTTAATTTCTTACCATTAATTTATTATTGATTGGCCTTAGCCATTTTCGGAGGAAACGGTGATAGATAGCGATTTTTACAAGAGTACTCCTTTTATGTAAAAGGCATTGGAGAATCATAATCAGATATAAAAATGGTAAGAAATTGAAGCCTAAGAGGAGTAGGGTCAAATTTACCCAAATACCCCCCTGGTGTGTACGCCCCTGGTTAAAGGTGACAAAATCCGGAAGGCTCAAATTGATGAACCTACGAACTAGATTTCATGTTCCAAAATTGGTTGCGATAGCTGCAGTAGTACCGAAGCTATAAAACGAAAAGTAGTTTTTGGAGGTCATCTTCGAAGGGCCCTAGCTCCCTGAAGAAGTGTTTCTGGACCCATGTTCACATGAACTTTTTTCCTTATTTTCGTGTGTTTTATCTACTCTAGAAGTTTGTAACATGATCAACGGAACACCCTGTATATAAATATATATATATATATATATATATATATATATATATACATATATATATATACATATATATATATATATATATATATATATATATATACATATATACATACATACATACATACATACAGGGTGGCCGACTTATGCTCGCTCGGACCATAGCCTCTAGGCTGATACAGAAAAAAATCTTATTGTCGAGTATACAGGGTGTATCATAAATTCGAGGCGAAACCATCGAACACTTCTTTGAATGAACCACACACAATAACAAACACTATGAAAATTTCACTGAGATTGGGAAAACATGAAGATATCTCAATTTATGAGATATTCAAGATGTCTCCCATTCTGCTATACATTCTTGAGCTCGATGTGTAATCGAATTTCGTACTTTTTACACACATTCCTGGTGTTATGTTCGCAAAAGTTTCCCTCATCCTCATCTTCATGTTTTGATTTGTAGTTACTGTTTGCGAATACATTTTGTTCTTCAACATATTCCCATAAAAATTCGCAGTCTGGTGACCTTGCAGGCTAGTGTATTATATTATATCAAGAGTTGATAGAGCTCACCAAGGTGGTTCTGAATATACCATATTCGTCTAACACGTCGTATGATCGAAATATAGAGAATCTGTTCATGTGTGTGTGTGAGATGAGAGAGACCACCCACTTTTTTCTGAAGGAATGAATTCGTGCGGGTATAGCATAACCTTGGCGAATAGCTCTCTTTCTTTTGAATAGAGCCTGAGAGCTTCAGCGTATGTTTAGTGGCTGAACTCCAAACATGTGAACAGTACTCCAGGACACGTCGAATTTGCACTTTGTAGATCATGAGAAGTTGCTGGAGAGTGAAGTACTCATTTCCAATTCACTAACTATATAAGTTGAGTCATTCTGCTTACGTGAAAATGTTACAGTTGAACAATTTTTGGCTTTTATCAGCAGATGATCATTTTTGCACCAGGTATGTACTCTATCTAGGGCGTTTTGAAGAGTAGCACAGTCACTCATGTATTTTATTCTCCCATGTAATTTGAAATCATCAGCATATATAATAAACAGTTTACTTCAAGATCCTCAATTATCTCGTTAATGAATAGATCGAAGAAAAGTGGTCCCAACACAGAGCCTTGTGGTACGCCTGATGTTACGAATTGTACGCAACTCTGACCAAGACATTCTATATAGAGAGAGCGGTTTTTTCAAATAGCAATCGAAGAAAGTATTCAAGTGACCTGAGAATATGTAGCCATTCAATTTACTTAGTAATATATCATTTTCGAGCTCATTGAAGGCTTTGGAGAAGTCTGTATGAATATCATCGAATGCGTTTGTTATGATGATACAGAAGGTGATACAGAAGAGATTGGTGGTGGTTCAAAGGAGCCATGCTGAGATTCATTAATTTGATTTTTAACATGAATAAATAGTGGTCTATCGAGTAGGATTTCGAAAATTTTTAAGAAATTATTCACAATTATAATCGGTTGATAGTTTTCGATGTCTTCAATACAACCGGAAATTGTTGATATTTCAATGAGATGTTGAGAAGAAATGTTGAAGGTTCTGTGAATACAGAGACACTGTCATGAATCCAAAAAGCAGGTATTATATCAGGCCCAGGTATTTTTGGGTTCGATCTTCTCGAGAGTTTCAAAAACTTCATTTATGAAAAACTCGGTGATGATTAAAGCATCGTTCGTTGACATTGGGATGATTTTGAACAGCAGTCTGAACAGATATAGCGAAATAATTTCGAAAATATTCGAAGCATCAACCTGTCTTGCACTTCTGGCGTCATTGGATTATACAGGGGCTCCAGAGGAGAAAGCGGTATGAAGTGTACTACTATTATCCGCAATTATCCGTTCTCATGTCGAAAAAATAGTTCCAACGCCCCTTATTTTGATATCGAGCCTGATGTAACAGAAATCGTATCACATCAGAGATTTCAAATTTGACCAGATCTGCAAGAATTCGTCAATATTACGAAATTCCCAAGCGTTACAGAAATTGCTATAGGACCCTCTAACTATAGTATGACTGATGTATGTTTATGTTCAGTTATAGCTGAATAAGTTATGTCCTATTTAACTGTACGAGACTTGTGTAAACGACGATCTATTCATTTCTTGATTCAAAAATAAGGTAACTCGAATCGAAAGGGGTGAATGGGGGATGCATACAGATTTGATAGCAAACATTTTCTATTTCCTCCAAAAAAAAATTTGAATTCAGACATCATCGTTGAGGTGGCCACTAAAAAAACATACATTTCAGTCTCTTGCATTTTTTTGAATTAACTAACCGTTTTAGAGAAAATCGCTGGTAAATGAAAGGGGTGTATTTTCAAATTATTATACTAAAAAAACTTAGTGAGCTATGATTATGTTTGTCTCTGGTAACTGATTAATTAATATCTTTTATGCCAAACTGACATTGCAATATGTCATAACCGTCATGTCACAATCGATTCACTTTCCTCAGAAAACGGTTCAATTACTACAAATGTTTGTAGAAAAATAAATAATAATTAACTTTTCATACTGAAAATGATTCATTTAACGGTAAAAAAACACAAAATGAAATCTACTCTAACCATAATTTTGTTAAATCAAGTGCTGGAAATGCCCTCCTCTTGCTACAATACAGACCTCCATTCTCCTTCGCATAGACTGACGTACGCGTTCTAAAATTCCAGGAGTATTTCTTATGTGGTCAAAGCCATCTATGATTCGTTGACGAAGTACTTCAATCGAAGGCACTGGTCCTGCATCATAAACTAGGCTCTTTAAATACCTCCAGAAAAAGAAGTCCAGCAGGTTACAATCTGGTGAGCGGGGAGGCCAAGGTACTGGACCTGCTCTGCCAATCCATCGATTCAGAAACCGTAGGTTTAAATAATT